>OU744316.1:41607571-41650584 GCA_916610145.1 Eristalis arbustorum
AACCCTTTAGGTTCCCTTGTCCAGAACCCCTTTCGGTTCCCTTGTCCAGAAACCCTTTCGGTTCCCTTGTCCAGAAACCCTTTCGGTTCCCTTGTCCAGAAACCCCTTCGGTTTCCTTGTCCAGAAACCCTTTTGGTTCCCTTGCCCAGAAACCCCTTCGGTTCCCTTGTCCAGAACCCCTTTCGGTTCCCTTGTCCAGAAACCCTTTCGGTTCCCTTGTCCAGAAACCCTTTCGGTTCCCTTGTCCAGAAACCCTTTCGGTTCCCTTGTCCAGAAACCCCTTTCGGTTTCCTTGTCCAGAAACCCTTTCGGTTCCCTTGTCCAGAAACCTTTTCGGTTCCCTTGTCCAGAAACCCCTTCGGTTTCCTTGTCCAGAAACCCTTTCGGTTCCCTTGTCCAGAAACCCCTTCGGTTTCCTTGTCCAGAAACCCTTTCGGTTCCCTTGTCCAGAAACCCTTTCGGTTCCCTTGTCCAGAAACCCTTTCGGTTTCCTTGTCCAGAAACCCTTTCGGTTTCCTTGTCCAGAAACCCTTTCGGTTCCCTTGTCCAGAAACCCTTTCGGTTCCCTTGTCCTGAAACCCTTTCGGTTCCCTTGTCCAGAAACCCTTTCGGTTCCCTTGTCCAGAAACCCTTTCGGATCCCTTGTCCAGAAACCCTTTCGGTTCCCCTGTCCAGAAACCCCTTACGGTTTCCATGTCCAGAAACCCTTTCGGTTCCCTTGTCCAGAAACCTTCTCGGTTCCCTTGTCCAGAAACCCTTTCGGTTCCCTTGTCCAGAAACCCTTTCGGTTCCCTTGTCCAGAAACCCTTTCGGTTCCCTTGTCCAGAAACCCTTTCGGTTCCCTTGTCCAGAAACCCTTTCGGTTCCCTTGTCCAGAAACCCTTTCGGATCCCTTGTCCAGAAACCCTTTCGGTTCCCCTGTCCAGAAACCCCTTACGGTTTCCATGTCCAGAAACCCTTTCGGTTCCCTAATCCAGAAACCATTTCGGTTCCCTTGTCCAGAAACCCTTTCGGTTCCCCTGTCCAGAAACCCCTTACGGTTTCCATGTCCAGAAACCTTCTCGGTTCCCTTGTCCAGAAACCCCTTTCGGTTTCGGTTCCCTAATCCAGAAACCCTTTCGGTTCCCTTGTCCAGAAACCCTTTCGGTTCCCTTGTCCAGAAACCCTTTCGGTTCCCTTGTCCAGAAACCCTTTCGGATCCCTTGTCCAGAAACCCTTTCGGTTCCCCTGTCCAGAAACCCCTTACGGTTTCCATGTCCAGAAACCCTTTAGGTTCCCTTGTCCAGAAACCTTCTCGGTTCCCTTGTCCAGAAACCCCTTTCGGTTTCGGTTTCCTTGTCCAGAAACCCTTTCGGTTCCCTAATCCAGAAACCATTCATTCGAACCCTTTCGGTTCCCTTGTCCAGAAACCCTTTCGGTTCCCTTGTCCAGAAACCCTTTCGGTTCCCTTGTCCAGAAACCCTTTCGGTTGCCTTGTCCAGAAACCCCCTTTCGGTTTCCTTGTCCAGAAACCCGTTCGGTTTCCTTGTCCAGAAACCCCTTCGGTTTCCTTGTCCAGAAACCCTTTCGGTTCGCTTGTCCAGAAACCCTTTCGGTTTCCTTGTCCAGAAACCCTTTCGGTTTCCTTGTCCAGAAACCCTTTCGGTTTCCTTGTCCAGAAACCCTTTCGGTTCGCTTGTCCAGAAACCCTTTCGGTTCCCTTGTCCAGAAACCCTTTCGGGTCCCTTGTCCAGAAACCCTTTCGGGTCCCTTGTCCAGAAACCCCTTCGGTTTCCTTGTCCAGAAACCCCTTCGGTTTCCTTGTCCAGAAACCCCTTCGGTTTCCTTGTCCAGAAACCCTATCGGTTCCCTCGTCCAGAAACCTTCTCGGTTCCCTTGTCCAGAAACCCCTTCGGTTTCCTTGTCCAGAAACCCTTTCGGTTTCCTTGTCCAGAAACCCTTTAGGTTCCCTTGTCCAGAAACCCTTTCGGTTCCCTTGTCCAGAAACCTTTTCGGTTCCCTTGTCCAGAAACCTTTTCGGTTCCCTTGTCCAGAAACCCCTTCGGTTTCCTTGTCCAGAAACCCTTTCGATTCCCTTGTCCAGAAACCCTTTCGGTTCCCTAATCCAGAAACCTTTCGGTTCCCTTGTCCAGAAACCTTTTCGGTTCCCTTGTCCAGAAACCTTTTCGGTTCCCTTGTCCAGAAACCCTTTAGGTTCCCTTGTCCAGAAACCCTTTCGGTTCCCTTGTCCAGAAACCTTTTCGGTTCCCTTGTCCAGAAACCTTTTCGGTTCCCTTGTCCAGAAACCCTTTCGGTTTCCTTGTCCAGAAACCCTTTCGGTTCCCTAATCCAGAAACCTTTCGGTTCCCTTGTCCAGAAACCCCTTCGGTTTACTTGTCCAGAAGTCCCTTCGGTTTCCTTGTCCAGAAACCTTTTCGGTTCCCTTGTCCAGAAACCTTTTCGGTTCCCTTGTCCAGAAACCCCTTCGGTTTCCTTGTCCAGAAACCCTTTCGGTTCCCTTGTCCAGAAACCCCTTCGGTTCCCTTGTCCAGAAACCCCTTCGGTTTCCTTGTCCAGAAACCCTTTCGGTTTCCTTGTCCAGAAACCCTTTAGGTTCCCTTGTCCAGAAACCCTTTCGGTTCCCTTGTCCAGAAACCCCTTCGGTTTCCTTGTCCAGAAACCCCTTCGGTTTCCTTGTCCAGAAACCCCTTCGGTTTCCTTGTCCAGAAACCCCTTCGGTTTCCTTGTCCAGAAACCCCTTCGGTTTCCTTGTCCAGAAACCCTATCGGTTCCCTTGTCCAGAAACCTTCTCGGTTCCCTTGTCCAGAAACCCCTTCGGTTTCCTTGTCCAGAAACCCTTTCGGTTTCCTTGTCCAGAAACCCTTTCGGTTCGCTTGGTTCCCTTTAGGTTCCCTTGTCCAGAAACCCTTTCGGTTCCCTTGTCCAGAAACCTTTTCGGTTCCCTTGTCCAGAAACCTTTTCGGTTCCCTTGTCCAGAAACCCTTTCGGTTTCCTTGTCCAGAAACCCTTTCGGTTCCCTAATCCAGAAACCTTTCGGTTCCCTTGTCCAGAAACCCCTTCGGTTTCCTTGTCCAGAAGTCCCTTCGGTTTCCTTGTCCAGAAACCTTTTCGGTTCCCTTGTCCAGAAACCTTTTCGGTTCCCTTGTCCAGAAACCCCTTCGGTTTCCTTGTCCAGAAACCCTTTCGATTCCCTTGTCCAGAAACCCCTTCGGTTCCCTTGTCCAGAAACCCCTTCGGTTTCCTTGTCCAGAAACCCTTTCGGTTTCCTTGTCCAGAAACCCTTTAGGTTCCCTTGTCCAGAAACCCTTTCGGTTCCCTTGTCCAGAAACCCCTTCGGTTTCCTTGTCCAGAAACCCCTTCGGTTTCCTTGTCCAGAAACCCCTTCGGTTTCCTTGTCCAGAAACCCCTTCGGTTTCCTTGTCCAGAAACCCTATCGGTTCCCTTGTCCAGAAACCTTCTCGGTTCCCTTGTCCAGAAACCCCTTCGGTTTCCTTGTCCAGAAACCCTTTCGGTTTCCTTGTCCAGAAACCCTTTCGGTTCGCTTGTCCAGAAACCCTTTCGGTTCCCTTGTCCAGAAACCCTTTCGGTTCCCTTGTCCAGAAACAATTTCGGTTCCCTTGTCCAGAAACCCTTTCGGTTGCCTTGTCCAGAAACCCCTTTCGGTTTCCTTGTCCAGAAACCCCTTCGGTTTCCTTATCCAGAAACCCTTTCGGTTCCCTTGTCCAGAAACCCTTTCGGTTCCCTTGTCCAGAAACCCTTTCGGTTCCCTTGTCCAGAAACCCCTTTCGGTTTCCTTGTCCAGAAACCCTTTCGGCTCCCTTGTCCAGAAACCCTTTCGGTTCCCTTGTCCAGAAACCCTTTCGGTTCCCTTGTCCAGAAACCCCTTTCGGTTCCCTTGTCCAGAAACCCTTTCGGTTCCCTTGTCCAGAAACCCTTTCGGTTCCCTTGTCCAGAACCCCTTTCGGTTCCCTTGTCCAGAAACCCTTTCGGTTCCCTTGTCCAGAAACCCTTTCGGTTCCCTTGTCCAGAAACCCCTTTCGGTTTCCTTGTCCAGAAACCCTTTCGGTTCCCTTGTCCAGAAACCCTTTCGGTTTCCTTGTCCAGAAACCCTTTCGGTTCCCTTGTCCAGAAACCCTTTCGGTTCCCTTGTCCAGAAACCCCTTCGGTTTCCTTGTCCACAAACCCTTTTCGGTTTCGGTTTCCTTGTCCAGAAACCCCTTTCGGTTTCCTTGTCCAGAAACCCCTTTCGGTTCCCTTGTCCAGAAACCCTTTCGGTTCCCTTGTCCAGAAACCCTTTAGGTTCCCTTGTCCAGAAACCCCTTTCGGTTTCCTTGTCCAGAAACCCTTTCGGTATCCTTGTCCAGAAACCCTTTCGGTTCCCTTGTCCAGAAACCCTTTCGGTTCCCTTGTCCAGAAACCCTTTCGGTTCCCCTGTCCAGAAACCCCTTTCGGTTTCCTTGTCCAGAAACCCTTTCGGTTCCCTTGTCCAGAAGCCACTTTCGGTTTCCTTGTCCAGAAACCCTTTCGGTTCCCTTGTCCAGAAGCCCTTTCGGTTTCCTTGTCCAGAAACCCCTTCGGTTTCCTTGTCCAGAAACCCTTTCGGTTCCCTTGTCCAGAAACCCTTTCGGTTCCCTTGTCCAGAACCCCTTTCGGTTCCCTTGTCCAGAAACCCTTTCGGTTCCCTTGTCCAGAAACCCTTTCGGTTCCCTTGTCCAGAAACCCCTTCGGTTTCCTTGTCCAGAAACCCTTTCGGTTCCCTTGTCCAGAAACCCTTTCGGTTCCCTAGTCCAGAAACCCTTTCGGTTTCCTTGTCCAGAAACCCTTTCGGTTTCCTTGTCCAGAAACCCTTTCGGTTCCCTTGTCCAGAAACCCTTTCGGTTCCCTTGTCCTGAAACCCTTTCGGTTCCCTTGTCCAGAAACCCTTTCGGTTCCCTTGTCCAGAAACCCTTTCGGATCCCTTGTCCAGAAACCCTTTCGGTTCCCCTGTCCAGAAACCCCTTACGGTTTCCATGTCCAGAAACCCTTTCGGTTCCCTTGTCCAGAAACCTTCTCGGTTCCCTTGTCCAGAAACCCTTTCGGTTCCCTTGTCCAGAAACCCTTTCGGTTCCCTTGTCCAGAAACCCTTTCGGTTCCCTTGTCCAGAAACCCTTTCGGTTCCCTTGTCCAGAAACCCTTTCGGTTCCCTTGTCCAGAAACCCTTTCGGATCCCTTGTCCAGAAACCCTTTCGGTTCCCCTGTCCAGAAACCCCTTACGGTTTCCATGTCCAGAAACCCTTTCGGTTCCCTAATCCAGAAACCATTTCGGTTCCCTTGTCCAGAAACCCTTTCGGTTCCCCTGTCCAGAAACCCCTTACGGTTTCCATGTCCAGAAACCTTCTCGGTTCCCTTGTCCAGAAACCCCTTTCGGTTTCGGTTCCCTAATCCAGAAACCCTTTCGGTTCCCTTGTCCAGAAACCCTTTCGGTTCCCTTGTCCAGAAACCCTTTCGGTTCCCTTGTCCAGAAACCCTTTCGGATCCCTTGTCCAGAAACCCTTTCGGTTCCCCTGTCCAGAAACCCCTTACGGTTTCCATGTCCAGAAACCCTTTAGGTTCCCTTGTCCAGAAACCTTCTCGGTTCCCTTGTCCAGAAACCCCTTTCGGTTTCGGTTCCCTAATCTAGAAACCATTTCGGTTTCCTTGTCCAGAAACCCTTTCGGTTCCCTTGTCCAGAAACCTTTTCGGTTCCCTTGTCCAGAAACCCCTTCGGTTTCCTTGTCCAGAAACCCTTTCGATTCCCTTGTCCAGAAACCCCTTCGGTTTCCTTGTCCAGAAACCCTTTCGGTTCCCTTGTCCAGAAACCCTTTCGGTTCCCTTGTCCAGAAACCCTTTCGGTTCCCTTGTCCAGAAACCCTTTCGGTTCCCTTGTCCAGAAACCCTTTCGGTTGCCTTGTCCAGAAACCCCCTTTCGGTTTCCTTGTCCAGAAACCCGTTCGGTTTCCTTGTCCAGAAACCCCTTCGGTTTCCTTGTCCAGAAACCCTTTCGGTTCGCTTGTCCAGAAACCCTTTCGGTTTCCTTGTCCAGAAACCCTTTCGGTTTCCTTGTCCAGAAACCCTTTCGGTTCGCTTGTCCAGAAACCCTTTCGGTTCCCTTGTCCAGAAACCCTTTCGGTTCCCTTGTCCAGAAACCCTTTCGGGTCCCTTGTCCAGAAACCCTTTCGGGTCCCTTGTCCAGAAACCCCTTCGGTTTCCTTGTCCAGAAACCCCTTCGGTTTCCTTGTCCAGAAACCCCTTCGGTTTCCTTGTCCAGAAACCCTATCGGTTCCCTTGTCCAGAAACCTTCTCGGTTCCCTTGTCCAGAAACCCCTTCGGTTTCCTTGTCCAGAAACCCTTTCGGTTTCCTTGTCCAGAAACCCTTTAGGTTCCCTTGTCCAGAAACCCTTTCGGTTCCCTTGTCCAGAAACCCTTTCGGTTCCCTAATCCAGAAACCTTTCGGTTCACTTGTCCAGAAACCCCTTCGGTTTCCTTGTCCAGAAACCCTTTCGGTTTCCTTGTCCAGAAACCCTTTCGGTTCCCTTGTCCAGAAACCCTTTCGGTTCCCTAATCCAGAAACCTTTCGGTTCCCTTGTCCAGAAACCCCTTCGGTTTCCTTGTCCAGAAACCCTTTCGGTTTCCTTGTCCAGAAACCCTTTCGGTTCCCTAATCCAGAAACCTTTCGGTTCCCTTGTCCAGAAACCCCTTCGGTTTCCTTGTCCAGAAGTCCCTTCGGTTTCCTTGTCCAGAAACCTTTTCGGTTCCCTTGTCCAGAAACCTTTTCGGTTCCCTTGTCCAGAAACCCCTTCGGTTTCCTTGTCCAGAAACCCTTTCGATTCCCTTGTCCAGAAACCCCTTCGGTTCCCTTGTCCAGAAACCCCTTCGGTTTCCTTGTCCAGAAACCCTTTCGGTTTCCTTGTCCAGAAACCCTTTAGGTTCCCTTGTCCAGAAACCCTTTCGGTTCCCTTGTCCAGAAACCCCTTCGGTTTCCTTGTCCAGAAACCCCTTCGGTTTCCTTGTCCAGAAACCCCTTCGGTTTCCTTGTCCAGAAACCCTATCGGTTCCCTTGTCCAGAAACCTTCTCGGTTCCCTTGTCCAGAAACCCCTTCGGTTTCCTTGTCCTGAAACCCTTTC
This sequence comes from Eristalis arbustorum, assembly GCA_916610145.1. Classification (NCBI taxonomy): domain Eukaryota; kingdom Metazoa; phylum Arthropoda; class Insecta; order Diptera; family Syrphidae; genus Eristalis; species Eristalis arbustorum. The sequence continues at coordinate 41,614,715 of OU744316.1, forward strand.
GGTTTCCTTGTCCAGAAACCCTTTCGGTTCGCTTGTCCAGAAACCCTTTCGGTTCCCTTGTCCAGAAACCCTTTCGGTTCCCTTGTCCAGAAACCTTTTCGGTTCCCTTGTCCAGAAACCCCTTCGGTTTCCTTGTCCAGAAACCCTTTCGATTCCCTTGTCCAGAAACCCCTTCGGTTTCCTTGTCCAGAAACCCTTTCGGTTCCCTTGTCCAGAAACCCCTTTCGGTTTCCTTGTCCAGAAACCCTTTCGGTTCCCTTGTCCAGAAACCCTTTCGGTTCGCTTGTCCAGAAACCCCTTTCGTTTCCTTGTCCAGAAACCCTTTCGGTTCCCTTGTCCAGAAACCCCTTTCGTTTCCTTGTCCAGAAACCCTTTCGGTTCCCCTGTCCAGAAACCCTTTCGGTTTCCTTGTCCAGAAACCCTTTCGGTTTCCTTGTCCAGAAACCCTTTCGGTTTCCTTGTCCAGAAACCCTTTCGGTTCCCTTGCTCAGAAACCCTTTCGGTTTCCTTGTCCAGAAAACCCTTTCGGTTTCCTTGTCCAAAAACCCTTTCGGTTCCCTTGTCCAGAAACCCCTTTCGGTTTCCCTGTCCAGAAACCCTTTCGGTTCCCTTGTCCAGAAACCCTTTCGGTTCCCTTGTCCAGAAACCCCTTTCGTTTCCTTGTCCAGAAACCCTTTCGGTTTCCTTGTCCAGAAACCCTTTCGGTTCCCTTGTCCAGAAACCCTTTCGGTTCCCTTGTCCAGAAACCCTTTCGGTTCCCCTGTCCAGAAACCTTTTCGGTTTCCTTGTCCAGAAACCCTTTCGGTTTTCTTGTCCAGAAACCCTTTCGGTTCCCTTGTCCAGAAACCCTTTCGGTTTCGGTTTTCTTGTCCAGAAACCCTTTCGGTTCCCTTGTCCAGAAACCCTTTCGGTTCACTTGTCCAGAAACCCTTTCGGTTCCCTTGTCCAGAAACCCTTTCGGTTCCCTTGTCCAGAAACCCTTTCGGTTTCCTTGTCCAGAAACTCTTTCGGTTCCCTTGTCCAGAAACCCTTTCGGTTTCCTTGTACAGAAACCCATTCGGTTCCCTTGTCCAGAAACCCTTTCGGATCCCTTGTCCAGAAACCCTTTCGGTTTCCTTGCCCAAAAACCCTTTCGGTTTCCTTGTCCAGAAACCCTTTCGGTTTCCTTGTCCAAAAACCCTTTCGGTTTCCTTGTCCAGAAACCCCTTCGTTTCCCTTGTCCAGAAACCCTTTCGGTTTCCTTGCCCAAAAACCCTTTCGGTTTCCTTGTCCAGAAACCCTTTCGGATCCCTTGTCCAGAAACCCTTTCGGTTTCCTTGCCCAAAAACCCTTTCGGTTTCCTTGTCCAGAAACCCTTTCGGTTTCCTTGTCCAGAAACCCTTTCGGTTCCCTTGTCCAGAAATCCTTTCGGTTCCCTTGTCCAGAAACCCTTTCGGATCCCTTGTCCAGAAACCCTTTCGGTTTCCTTGCCCAAAAACCCTTTCGGTTCCCTTGTCCAGAAACCCTTTCGGTTCCCTTGTCCAGAAACCCCTTTCGGTTTCCTTGCCCAAAAACCCTTTCGGTTTCCTTGTCCAGAAACTCTTTCGGTTCCCTTGTCCAGAAACCCTTTCGGTTTCCTTGTACAGAAACCCATTCGGTTCCCTTGTCCAGAAACCCTTTCGGATCCCTTGTCCAGAAACCCTTTCGGTTTCCTTGCCCAAAAACCCTTTCGGTTTCCTTGTCCAGAAACCCTTTCGGTTTCCTTGTCCAGAAACCCTTTCGGTTTCCTTGTCCAGAAACCCTTTCGGTTTCCTTGTCCAGAAACCCTTTCGGTTTCCTTGTCCAGAAACCCTTTCGGTTCCCTTGTCCAGAAACCCCATTCGGTTTCCTTGCCCAAAAACCCTTTCGGTTTCCTTGTCCAGAAACCCTTTCGGTTCCCTTGTCCAGAAACCCTTTCGGTTGCCTTGTCCAGAAACCCTTTCGGTTCCCTTGTCCAGAAACCCCTTTCGGTTTCCTTGCCCAAAAACCCTTTCGGTTTCCTTGTCCAGAAACCCTTTCGGTTTCCTTGTCCAGAAACCCTTTCGGTTCCCTTGTCCAGGAACCCCTTTCGGTTTCCTTGCCCAAAACCCTTTCGGTTTCCTTGTCCAGAAACCCTTTCGGTTTCCTTGTCCAGAAACCCTTTCGGTTTCCTTGTCCAGAAACCCTTTCGGATCCCTTGTCCAGAAACCCTTTCGGATCCCTTGTCCAGAAACCCTTTCGGATCCCTTGTCCAGAAACCCTTTCGGATCCCTTGTCCAGAAACCCTTTCGGTTCCCTTGTCCAGAAACCCTTTCGGTTCCCTTGTCCAGAAACCCTTTCGGTTTTCTTGTCCAGAAACCCTTTCGGTTTCCTTGTCCAGAAACCCTTTCGGTTTCCTTGTCCAGAAACCCTTTCGGTTTCCTTGTCCAGAAACCCTTTCGGTTTCCTTGTCCAGAAACCCTTTCGGATCCCTTGTCCAGAAACCCTTTCGGATCCCTTGTCCAGAAACCCTTTCGGATCCCTTGTCCAGAAACCCTTTCGGTTTCCTTGTCCAGAAACCCCTTTCGGTTCCCTTGTCCAGAAACCCTTTCGGTTCCCTTGTCCAGAAACCCTTTCGGTTTTCTTGTCCAGAAACCCTTTCGGTTTCCTTGTCCAGAAACCCTTTCGGTTTCCTTGTCCAGAAACCCTTTCGGTTTCCTTGTCCAGAAACCCTTTCGGTTTCCTTGTCCAGAAACCCTTTCGGTTTCCTTGTCCAGAAACCCTTTCGGATCCCTTGTCCAGAAACCCTTTCGGATCCCTTGTCCAGAAACCCTTTCGGTTTCCTTGTCCAGAAACCCCTTTCGGTTCCCTTGTCCAGAAACCCTTTCGGTTCCCTTGTCCAGAAACCCTTTCGGTTTCAGCAGCTATCCGATTCAGTGTCTCGTCTATTGCCCCACTCTCTTTTGGGATGAACAGTGCTAGCTTGTATCTTTCTACGATAATAAACACAAATGTCCTCACTCTATGGCACATGTACATGCATTCCCCCACCATTGTACATTACTTTTTTTTAAACAAACAATTTTCTGTTTTTATACCATTGGTATATTGACTTGATAACCTTTTGCAAATTATGGCAAATATAGACTACTTATCAGATACATTTTCTATTTAGTTTGAAGGATAACTGGTCTGCCTTGTATATGCTTCTCTTGGGACTGGTTTTGAGTTTCGTTGTTAGTGTTGCTTGATGTTTTGCACCGAATCTTCTTCTTTCATCTCAAAGGCTGGGTTGCATCACGTCACAGTGCATGTCTTCGTTGGTAATATACCGAGTTTTTTGTGACTAACCATAAGTGCATATTTGTTTGATCGTATTTTCGTGTAATGATAAAGATTTTTCCGAAAGGACACTCCTTCGCCAAGCATGACTCCTCAACTTCTGTAGATGATTGATTGCATGGTTCCAATAGGAGCAAGGTACTGCTCCTCCGGCAATAAAGAATTCAAATTTGAAGCCTTCAGGAGCCTATGGCTATGTTGTTCTTCAACTTTTGGTCCCACCTACTTCAAGACTAGGTAGTACGACAAGTTTGCCATTGATAGCTACTGGAAATGCTGGTTAAATACATGCACTATCGATGTGGGACGGTTTCGAGCCACAGTGCATCTTATAAGGCTGGCGGAGGGAAGTTTTGTTTTCTCATGAAAAGAGCTCTTCCTGACTTTACCTTGTTCCAGGATGGACGAGGAAAAGATGTTTTTTTTAAGGAACAAAAGCTTCTTTTCTTTTTCCCTTCCAAAAAGGGTTTTCCAATAGGAACCTGACAACTTTGAATTTAATTTTGTGAACGTACCCTTTCACTAATCATCAAACTGGCGCTGTTTACTTTTTTCAGTTACCTCAACATGATGTATACCAACTCCACCCGTTGACTCATTCTTCTGACGTCCTCCTCAAAGCCAACACAATCGTGTGAACTTTGCTATCGTCCTTAACGAATTGTCTTATTCGGAGATTGAACTTTCCCCAAGACGTCTTCAACAGCAACTTATGCCACTACTAGCAACTTAAAATTAGAAGAATGAGGCAAACGTTTGAGATCCTGCCGTGCATTCATCCCATAAACGTAATCGCAAACTTTGCACTCGCTGCGAACAAGGCACGGAAGAACGCCACACACTCTCCCACGAGCCGTACAATGTCTTCCCATTAACAGCGCCCAAAGGCCCCAACTGCCGACGGCGCATTATTCCCGCACACTGGCTCTAATGAGCTCGGCAAATAATAATTAAGAACTCCTTGCGCAACATTAACCCCAAGTTAATGCATCCACTCATAAATGTTGCATGAGGAAACAACTTGTTCGCAAGCGTTTTTCATCGCAGCAACGGCAAAAATAACACACTCCCTCCTTCCACGCACCTCACACCTATGTACTGTGTGTGCTCGCAGCACTTTAAGACGAGGCCTCGAGGCCGCTCCAAGGGTGTGAGCCTTGATAAAATCAAAAATAATTGCACCACGCGATAATGGAAATTAAATACACCATAATGCGCTCTAGCAGCCGCCTTCTGCTGTGCCACCCCTGCTCGCTCACACGCTCACTCGCGGACTCATTAAAACGAGTTTCTCGCGCGCGCGTTTACAAGTGCGCCGCGCCCGGCCGACGACTCTATGCAGAACGGGGACGCTGCTCGTCCTGCGGCCGCATAAGCGATTTTCGCGAGATTCTTTAACACCTCCCACATTCAGCAGCCACCGCCGAGCGGCACCGTTTCGAAGCTATTTTGGGGGCACATCCTGAGGAAGACCGTCACACCGACAATCAACGGTTATGATTGCCATCCATAAAATTATTAAATAAATTTCATTAAACAAAAGCAATAACGCTTAACAGCGAGAGCGCATATTATCCGAGCGCAAAAAAAGGTGGAAAACAAAAGCAACCACGGCGAATCAGAAAATCAGAAAAAAGGGACCCGGCTTGGCGCCAGAGCGTGAACGCGGCGCAGCTCGGCGTACGTCCCTCCTCATGTGATGCCAACGACTCGGGGTATCGTTAAATCCTTTTGTTGCCTTTTTGAATTGCCGCCGCTTTCACGGGGAGTATTTTCTTGTTGCTCGCGCCCCCCGTTCGCCTGCTCGCCGGATAAGCGTAACCTTCGCGTGGAGTGCCGCATTAAAAGGTGTGACATTTACTTACCCCCAACCCAGCCAGAGCGCGGCAAGTGCCGGTGCCAGTGCCAGTGCCAGTGCCTTGCCATTCCATTCTTCCGCCATCAACCGGTTTAAAGCGCACTCTTTTATGACAAATCGTCGTCAATGGAATAATCGTTTTGAGGGCCTCCTCCACGCCGGTGTGCGGCGGTGGTGAGGACCTTCCACCGACGCCCGAAGTGTGTTTTCAAAATTAGCGCAATGATTTTATTGTGCATTAAAATTTTATTATTTAAATGGTGCCACGATGGTGCGACGGGGTTCGTGGAGCGGGGGCGAACCCTCTTTGGATGACAGTATCTAGGCGTGTAGCAATAAACCTGATTGTTATGATTTTAACTTTATTAGCCTCGCGGATGGGTATAGTGGCGGTGGTCGTGGGGGAGATGGTTCGTTGTGAGCAAAGCGCTCGCATATAAAATCAGGATAGATGCGGAATTTATTGCACGCTGATGGGGGCAGAGGCACGCTGAAAAGGGGTTGATGAGTTTCAAGGACCGCGTTTATGAGCGAGTGCAGGAAAGAAAAAACAGACAGGAATGTGCAACTCGCGCAGTGAAGATGAACCGGATGTGACGGCAGAGGTGAATTGATTTGATGATCCGAAAGCCGAATCAAGCCCGGGGCTCAGATTATGGGTAGAATAGATGATTTGTAAGTTATTGCACGATTATTTGCCTGTCAATCGATTTTGGTCTGCGACCGTCGTATCGCCAAATGTTCATAGAGACAAGGTGGAGCGAAGCGCTTTACTTGAACCTTTTACAATTTGTTCTGTCAAGTGGAATATTCTTCTTAAGTGCGCCGATGACCTGGATTTTGTAGACATAAGCCCACGCCCGATCTACAAGAAAGGAGACCCCTTTGACTGCGCCAACTATCGGGAGATAAGTCTCCTTAACATCGCCTACAAGATCTACTCTGTCGTTTTGTGTGGGCGCCTGAAAGCATTTGTCAACAACAGAGCGGTTTCAGCCCGGGGAAGTCCATCATCCATCAAATCTTCACATTACGGCAGATCCTCGAAAAAACCCAAGAGATGCAGATCGACACCCACCACCTATTTGGCGACTTTAAGGCCGCATATGACAGCGTGCCTAGAGACGAGCTATGGAACGCCGTGTTTAGTTTTCAATGTGCATGATGACAAAGGAGAACTCTCGCTGCTCCATTAAGTTCGCCAATGAACTCACTGAGACCTTCAATGTCAAAAAAGGTTTAAGGCAAGGAGACGCGCTGTCATGTGATTTTTTCAACATTGTACTGGAGAAGGTCGTGCAAAACTCACGCGCCAACACTAGAGGTACGTGCAATTGCTAGCATACGCGGACGACATTGCCGTGATTGATCGAACTCAACATCAACAGCAGTCAATGAAGTGTTTGCTGGTATTGAAACGGAGGCGACAAAAATGGGTTTAGCGGTGAATGTCATCAAGAAGGGACACACAACATCGACTACTCGGTCAGAACGTCACCATAGGCAGCTACAACTTCAAGGTAGTAAAGGACTTCATCGTTCTGCGTGTAATCTTTGGTCCTGTTTGCGTTGGAGGTTTCTGTATAGCGGCATACTTGTTAAGCGTCTTCGGATCCAACGCTTAAGATGGCTGGGTCATGTAGAATGGATGGACACCACACCTTCGGCCCGAAGAGTCACTGCGCAGCATAGGACGTCCTCGCACGAAATGGCGCACATAAGTGGAAAAGGACCTCAAACAACTTGGAGTGCGAAATTGCCAGCAGTTGACTAAGGATCGTGCCAGCTGGAGAGGCTTGTTGGCTAAAGCCCAAGTTCACCTCGGACTGTAGCGCCATAAGAAGAAGAAGAAGCCCACGCCCGTGGAGGTGCGGGTATGTGCGTTGCACTTGAACCTCGACATCTAAGTTCGATCCCTAGATTGTGCGACAAAAAGAAAGAAGAATTTTCGCAGCCTTACCTCTTGAGATGCTCACAGAGTACTTTTATCTAGAAAAACCTTCTCAAACGTGACTGTTCAATCAATAAATCTGTACATTTTTTCCACTCTCGAGAGAACAATAGCAACACGAGTGTTTGCTGAGTATCTAACCTCTAGCCCTCTACGGGCAGTAGCGCCGCAAATAGTATTATTGTTATTATTAAGCCCCCGTCTTCAAGCAGTCCCAAAGAAAGAAGTCTTTGATGGTAAAATCGGGTGATCGCTGGCCATGTCCAAACGCCAAAGCGGGATATAACACTTCCTTCACAATGTCTATTGTTGATTGTGATGAGTGTGCAGTTGCACCGTATTGTTAAAACCACATTTTCACCAAGGTCCTCTCATCCAATTCCATCAGTAAAAAGTCGTTTGCCATATTCCCGAAGCCTTCGCCAGTAACAGTGAGCATTTTGTCAAAAAAAAAACTTTCCAATGACTTCGTCTTCTTGAACGCTGCACCAGAGAGTGGCTCGGAGTGGACGAAATGGCTCTTCATGCATCAAAGGCGGATTGTAAATTGATATTCAAGCTGCACTTATACCAACAAATCTCCCACTCTTGCGGAGCATAGTGTTCCATTGCTTGTCCAGGTGTAGTTCACAAACGTCAAATATGATTTACGTACTATGCCATTTGCACAAACTGTAACACCATCCTACAGGATGATGAATTATCAGCCACCTTGACCACATGCGGTGACTACTTATTAGAAAGCTGCCCGGGGTCCATAATGTCATGTCATGTTATTGTCAACTACTCGGACAATGAACGTCTCATTCTTACTTTTGACGTGAACTCTTGTCAGACGAACTGCCAAAGCGCCTCACGTTCAGTGTGTGTGTTTGATGGCGGTTCAATCCCAATTAGCACTCAGGATCGTTTGATACCACAGTTCTGATTGAAGTGTGCAGCAGTGAGTTAGGAACTATCGTGCCGCCCTCAGGAACATTGACAATTATTGGCTTTTTTTAATCTTACCACAGCCTAGAGCCTAGAGTTCGTTGATTTGAAGTAGGGAAGTAGTGAAGGTTTCTAACTGGTCACAGCTAGATACAGGCTCGAGCTGATAATCCGAGTCATTCCGAGTCACATCCAAACAGAGTTGAGCCGAGTTAAATTTATGTCACACCGCCTTGCTGAAAATAAAAGCAAATGAAAAAGTTAATATCAAATGTTCGCACATTTAATAGACTTTGGTGTGAGCACAGAACTCGGTTGACTTGGGTTTGCAAGCCATTGTTTCCCTGATGTTGGTTAAGACAAAGAGACCGAGTTGTACTGGCTCATAGAGTACCACGTTGGAGTTCTGTATTGGTTCTGTCTTTTATATGACGCGTATGAAGTCTGCAAGGCCGTTTGGCAAGTACAAACATTCGGCTTCAGCTTGGGCCACCTTCGATTAAAAATATCACCTTCGGCCCCTATTTGCTATTGCCCCTTAAATATTTTTGACAATATCAGTGCGCGACTTTTTTAGAAATTATTTTGTAAGCAAACCGTAACAGCGACCAATTTAGGTTGGCTGCTTTAAATAAATATTGTGTAAGGTAAGCCAGTACACTGGTGGAAACTGGACACTGGTGCTGGGTTTTACGACACCACCTAGAAACATCCTATGGAGTCCCTATAATCGGGTACAGTATCATTTCTGCTGTTTTGTGTATCCGCTTCAAGCCTTTGTTTCAGAATTGCTCTGGAACGTATTGGTATACGAGGAGTAATGGCTGATTGGTTAAAGGAATACCTGCACAACCGATTTTACTGCGTCAAGATAAACAATACCTACAGCCAAAAAGAACATGCACAATACGGAGTCCCACAAGGATCGAAATTGGGCCCACTCCTATTCATATTATACTCCAATGAGCTTCTTCGCATATTCAAGCTTGCCAAGCCCTTTGCTTATGCCGACGATACGGCAGTAGTGGTATGCCATAGACACTTGCAGACGGCAACAACAATAATACAGGAGGAGTTTGATGATGCAGTAAAATGGTGTCATGATAATGGGTTAGTAATTAACGCCTCGAAAACTAAAATGATGCACATCAGAAACCCACAATTCAAGGCTACCGAACAGCAAATATACTGTAGGAATGACTCCTGTCGTAACTCTACAAGCTGTCCTATAGATATAGTAGAAAGTTACAAGTATCTAGGAGTATCAATTGACAGTAATTTCTTATGGGACACGCATATTGATCAATTACGTTCGAGTATTAAAGGGGCACTATACGCACTAACTCATCTACAGTACCATGCACCAACATCAGTGCTAAGGAATGTGTACTTTGCGCTAGTGGAATCTAAACTGAGATATGGAATACTTGCCTGGGGTAATGCATCAGCCACACATATAAAAAAGTTACAAAAACTGCAAAATGTTGCACTGAAAAAAATAAATGTACCTTCTCATCGAAATTTAGCTGAGCGAGAAAGTTTTAATGTTCTTCAAGTGGAAGACATCTTTAAAATGACGCTGATACTAGAATACCACGACGATCAACGCTTTATCACACCAATTAACCATAGGATACATACGAGAAGACGTGCACAAGGAATGCTCCAAGAACCCCGGTTCTACAACAACTATGGGAGAAGACAGTTGAAATGCAGTGTTCCTGAAGCTCTCAACACAATCCCGCAAGAGATTAGGCAAATCAGAAATTTTAAAACTCGAAAAAAAAAATTAAAAGACTATCTATTAAATGGCAATTGAAATTAAATTCAACAATTGAAAATTTATTAAAATGTATTAAAATGTATTAATTTGCTCATTAACTATTATTGAATTTATTCGTAAACTATTATGGAATATTTAATAAACTAAGCTTACTTATTCTTAACTTACCAATATTAGAAATACAACATTCTGCAGAAAAGCCAGTAAGGCTTCGCGGAAAAATTGTTTACCAATGTTAATTTGAATTGAAAATAAAAAAGATTTTGAATTGAATTGAATTGAAAAAATTGAATAGGTTCGTATCAGTGTGGCTTCAAGCCAGGAAAGCTAATAACATTCCAGGTTTTCACACATGGCAGATTCTGGAGAAGAACCAGGAAGTTAAAATAGACATCCACCATCTATACGTCGATTTGAAGACAGCATATAACAGTGTGCGTAGACGCGAGCTACACAACACCATTTATAGATTTGACATTTATGCAGTACTGCTCCGTACTACTCCATCAAGGTCGGTAACGAACTCATTCACAGACCTTAAATGTCGAAAGACAAGTCAACGCGCTGTCATGTGATTTCTCTTGGAGAAGATCGTGCAAAACTCACACCATACCCCACATCACTGGCATGTTCCCGTAAACCAGGGTCAGTCAATTGCAGCCTTTGAAAACGACATTACACGTGTATTCTAGAAAAACCAATCCCAACATTGGCTTATATAGAAAAGTAAAGGAATAGTAAATGTTTTATGATATATCGCATTCATTCGATGGTCATTGTATGCATCGCATACTCCAAACATTAGACATCAGACACCCGGCGTAGCGCGGACTTCAAAAACGATACCATTCGACAAGCGATGGGCAATCGCGAATAAAAACAATCGAATAATTCGATTCTTCTCGCATACGTTCAATCCGAATCGTCAACGAATGTGTGTATTCGGCGATTCTTCAAGTCGAAGGGAGATTGTGAATTGTAGCAGCTACTGAGAGTAAATTGTAGAATTCGATTCGATTCGATTATTATTCGTTTGACAATCGAATTTAATTTTTAACAATTGTCCATTTATTCGATTGTGAAATTCACAACCGCCCATCGCCACATTCGACCCAGTTAGCCTTGTAAACTAGTGCAATTTGAATCCCTGCTGTAGCAAAACAATTAAGAAAAGAGGAACAATGGCTTAAGTCAGTAAAATTCTGAGGGTACATGTTGGCTTATAGTGACCTCATTACTGAGCACATAGTCAAGTGATTCTGACTACCCCTGTTAAGTTCATCCGATCGACAGTACAGACTTACTCAATGTGCCTAAAGAAACCATCTCTCAGCTGAACAACCCTTAAAACTGGAAGTCTGCGTGCAAGTTTATCCAGACGAGATTGCCATGAAAATCAATTTCAAGTAAACCGCAGAGATTTGCTGGCACCCCCTCCAGCGCGGAGAACGTGTTTCGCGAAAACTTTTCCGCCCATCGGCCCTGCACCCAAGACGCTGCGAATAATCTGATGATATTGAGAAACTTTCCCAAAGCCGATTGCAATTATGCATCAATATTTCAAATGCAATCAGTTCGGCGACGACGTACTCCTCCAAAGAGGATATTAGACAATGAACCGTGCACACACACACGCCCTCACTCAGCTCCTCAAATCCCCGATGCAATTTCCTTCTCAGAGGAGCATTAAGATAATGTTTCTAAATTTTGCTGCAACTTTCCAAGGCAACGATGTGCCAGAGCAGAGGAGACGATAATCTCCCCTTGAGCACTCGTCACTAATGCATGACATGTCCTTTTTGCTCCCTTCCACAGGAGCGATGCACGTATTGGATAATTGAAACGTCATTCAGTTGCGTCAATTAGTCGACAAGTCAAACTGACAGATGACAGCTGACAGCTGAATCTCTTATTTTGCGCGCCCTGCGGCCCTTCAGTTAATTCACTCGTCAAAACCTCTCCAAATTCCACTCGGGAATTTCTCAACGCTTCCAATTATAAAAGTGCCATTCGACACCAAACTAAAAAGCAATAAAAAAAAGTCAAATCAAAATAATAACAATTTGTTACGGCTGTCAAATCGTCAAGCACAACCCCACGAAGTGTGACGGCACCGCTAGCCGGGCCATTGTCGCATCGCCAACCGAGTGATTTTCCTCCATTTTCCAGGGTTGTTTAAACTTTTAATGACTTTCGTTTCCGTTTACGGAAAGTTCCTCTGTTCCACGGCGACGGCCCCGAGACTTCACTTCACTCTGACAGTCGTCGTCATGCCGGCCGTTGCGTTGCTGCTGCCAGTCGGCGTTCTGACGTCCGCGTGGTTATGTCTTTAGCGCACCACTTAAGTCGTTTTCTTTTATTGTGCCATTCTTTCGCTGGATGCTCATCAAAGTTCTCTTTTCGTGCTTTTCTTTCAGTTTTTCTTCAAAAAAAATTGTTCGACTTGGCCAACTGTTTAGGTCGGCGAAATACAAGCAGTACGCGGCGCTACGTCACCCACCGAATTGGGCAGCATGTATTGGCCTGAGGGTTTTACGATCTGATGAAATGTTGGATCGTAAAAATTAATAATTTTATAGAGTCCTTTACACGCTTTGCGCGAGCCGAGCGCGAAGCAGGGGGCGGACGGCGAAAAACTTTTCCCTTGACATGGTATGACTTAATTGATGATGTGATTCCTCTAGTGATGGACGAAATTGCTTCTTGTCTATGTTCGAATTTTTGAGAGGACTCTGAATCGAAGTAATAAACGACTTCTGCGGAGCTTGAAGGACGTCTGCTGCTCGTAACGCGGCACCAGTGAAATTGGCCAAGAACTGGTTGAGACGAACAGAACTGAGGAAGCACTATAAACATGAGTTTAATGCTCGCAATAATGTCGCAGTCTGGATGTGAAGGGTTAGAGAATGCCAGACAAGATTATTTTGTTGAAGGTTTTATGCGATTCATGGGCTGTAAATGCTTCAGGACTTGGTCCAGTGTTTTTTTTCTGAAGTTTTGCATGCCTCATCTAATGCTTGTGCTGTCCGCAGGGTGTGCCGAAGTCAGATCTTCTTTAAGTGACATCCCAGGAAATGCCGATGCTCTCAGCATTTCCGATGCCTTCTTGCCAAGAATTAGATATTGTGGCAGGACGTCCGTGCCAGTCCTTCCATGCTTAAATGACAGTACTTCTTCTTCTTTGATTGGCGCTACAGTCCGGGGTGGACCTGGACCTCAACCCCAACTCCCCAAACCTAAATGACAGTACAAACTACTGTTTAACTTGAAAAAACTCTTGCAATTGCAATGGCTAGCCAAAAGCTTGTTTAAACCCACAATATGCAAGCCTCTCATGGTAAACATCTTTCGGGCGCAAAACAAACTCATAATTGACTTATCATCAACAACACCACCTCTCGTAAAATTATAACAAGCTACCAGAAAGGAGAAAGCAACACTTTAGAGAACCACACCATGCTTTTGGTTTGGAGTCTAGTACCAGCTGTTACATAAATGAGGGCCGAACGAAACAAACATGACTTCTCCTGAACAGTGCTCTCGGTGTATGTCGAAAGAAGCAAACGCAAGCTGTTTATACAAAATATGAATCAGTGTGGATTAAGACGATGTGATTGAGCATTAGTTGCAGGAGCTATCAAACGAGGGTCCTAGTTCTAAAGCTACTGCATTTTTCCAATCAAAGCGATGAGATTAAATGAAGCCTCAGCCTGAATGGCTTGCTCTATCATCTACCAGATGTGGCGTGGAAAGCATTCCCGATAAGCAGGATATTATCTCGGCGTGTGCTTCTAAGACCACTGATGTACGAGGGCAGTTCTATAACCAAAAACGTTCACACAAGATGGTTCTCGAATTGCACACTGCGCTGTTTGCATTCACGATCAGACGGCAATCATTAAACTAAAAAAGTGGACTAAAAATGCGGTCTAGGAGTGAACCTGCACACAATGGAGATAGAAGCTTGCATAGATCACTTACTATACAACATCCCAAACCCTCCTTACCACGATCTCATCATTGATACCAAACTAAGGTGGTATTCGTATTGATGCAAGAACGCAATAGAATGCAAGTGGAGAACAGACCTCTAGCGGGCTACTAGCTATATACGTGCAATTGCTAGCATACGCGGACGACATTGTCGTGATTGATCGAACTCAGCATCGATGTCATCAAGAAAGGACACACAACATCGACTACTCGGTCAGATCGTCACCATAGGCAGCTACAACTTCAAGGTAGTAAAGGACTTCATCGTTCTGCTTGCAATCTTTGGTTCTGTGTGCGTTGGAGGTTCCAGGAGAAGAAGATTCAACCACGAACTATGCGGGCTGTATAGCGGCATACTAGTTAAACGTCTTCGGATCCAACGCTTAAGATGACTGGGTCATGTAGAACGGATGGACACCACACCTTCGGCCCGAAGAGTCACCGCGCAACATAAGACGTCCTCGCACGTGATGGCGCACATAAGTGGAAAAGCACCTTCTAGCGGGCTACTAGCTATTCTTAGCAGTAGACTGTCTAATGCTACTCCTAGACATCTCTTGCAAATAATTTAAACTGATCGGTGTAGTACAGAAATGGGTCTATTTATATATCAGCGGAGCGCTAGTGACAACCCCCTCCGCAGCTCTGTGTACACTCTGCAACCTTCCGCTACTTCGGTTCCAGCATTTAGCACAGCAATTAAACTCAAATCACAGCAAACTTTAATTAGCAATTAGCCGTAACTCCCACCTTCAAAATTCTTCTTCTTTTCTACAGTTCGGGGGTGGACCTGGGCCCCTACCAACATGTCTCTCCAGTCAGCACGATCTTTCGCCAGCTGCCTCCATTCGCGCACACCAAGTTGGTTGAGATCCTTGTCCACTTGTGTGCGCCATCTCGTGTGAGGACGTCCTCTGTTGCCTATGGATAAGCCACTGCGCAACCCACTCCCAGATCATTGCGTAGTGCGCCATTGGTGGTTTGGTACTCTCGCCTTCAGATTGAGTCCGTCCTACACTGATTGAAGCTAGAGACTTAGCATCCCTATATATCTTCTTATGGGACCAAAGGTGTATGCCAACAACCCTTCGAGTCGCAGAGTCATTAAAGCATCTCGAAGCAATTGTTTTCATTGCTCATCCAACGAATTTATGTGCGACTTAGTTGATCTTGTGCAAAGATGTCTAAAATATGAAACTGACTATTCCAGACAATGCTGTCTGTCTTCTTGTTGTATAATTCTACAGTCTGATGTGAACCTGAGCATGCACCAATAAGCAACTCCAACTACCTTTGTTGGACTGTCTCTGTTTGGACACACCAAGATGAATGGGGACCATTTTCGCATCCTCTAACGGCAGCATACTTTGTACTTTCTGAGGATCGAATTCAAACACTCAACCCTATCACGAAATCTACACCAATCGAATCAGAGTGAAAAATCTGCCACAAATTTCGTGAAAGTAGCTACCACAGAACATTGGTACGTTGTTTCTTTTACTTACTTACTTAAGGAGACGCTACAGTCCGGGTGGACCTGGTCCTCAAACAACAAGTGTCTCCAGCCAGCTCGATCCTAAGCTAGCTGCCTCCAGTTCCGCACACCAAGTTGGCTGAGTTCCTTTTCCACATGTGTGCGCCATCGTGTGCGAGGACGTAATCCGTTGCTCTGTCCCAATGGCTCGGTATCGACGACTCTTACGGCCGGAGCTGTGGTGTCCATCCGCCCAGCCATCTTAAGCGTTGGATCCGAAGACGCTTAACTAGGTTCATGCCTCTGTACAGCCCGTACAGTTCGTGGTTGAACCTCCTTCTCCAGTCGCCATCAACGCAAACAGGACCAAAGATCGTACGCAGGACTTTTCTCTCAAAACAACCAAGGGCTTCTTCATCCCCTTTCAATAGCGTCCATGTCTCTGCGCCATAGAGCAGGACTGGGATTATCTGAATTTTATACAAAGTCAACTTGGTGTTTCGAGAGATGGCTCTGTTACTAAATTGCCTCTTGAGCCCAAAGAAGCAGCGATTGGCAAGAGTAATTCTGCGCTTGATCTCGGTACTGGTGTTATTGTCCCTATTTACTCCAGAGCCTAGGTAGATGAAGTCCTTGACTACCTCAAAGTTTCTGCTGCCCATTATGACGATCTGTCCGAGAAGTCAATGCTGTGTGGCCTTCCGTGATGACAGCATGCACTTTGTTTACCACTGAACCCATTCTAGCCGCTTCCGCTTCAATGCCAGCAAACAACTCATTGATGGCTCTTTGTGTTCGTCCAATCGCATCAACGTCGTCCGCGTAAGCAAGCAGTTGGACGGATTTTTTGATGATCGTGCCTCGGGTGTTAACGTTTGAGTTTTGCTCGTTCTAAATAGAGCATGTTATTTCCAAGACCATAAGGTCGGAAAATGTTTGCGCGGCTATTTTAAAATCGCTTGCAATTGAGCTCCAATTTCGAAACATCAAGCAAGAACCTATGACGCAGCACATTGTTCCACGGATGAAAGCATGTTCACCATTTGCGTCACCTTTGCAGCTGACACTTAATATCTTGCAGTCGTTTGCACCAGAGCCCGAGTTTGATTTGCTGAAACGGTGAACATCATCACTCGTCACCCATTAGCCGTCGCTTACCTATGAATAGTATGCAAGCGGGCATCAAACCTGTCTCGTGTCCGTGGACAACAGTGGTTTGGTATGTGTCAAGCCATTTAAGACAGACGTTCTTGTGGCAGCTCCCAAGATGAGTCCGATTGTAGTTGCCAGAGACAAGACAAGTCCTCGGTCGGTTCGAATTCCTCTACAGCCGGCTGCAGGTGCAAGGACGCTCGCTCCCTCATGCACCTCCAGCTGCTCCATCTGGGAAGGAAAACCCATCATTCATGGCTGCCAATCTTCGTCACCAATGGATGACAAAATATATGCGTTGAATGACAGCAGACTCCCATCCAGACGCGCCTGACAAAGACGAACACGGGCGTAGCCATTCCTAAGGCGATCCAAGGTAAGTCGTTATTCTTCAACCACCGCCCTCCGATTCGCAAAGCACTACATTTCATTGCACATTCGAAGCAAGCACGCGGAAGAAATGCTTTAGTCTCACGCAAAGCTATCATCTCGTTCCGAGTAACCGCGAGTATCTCAATGGAAGGGAATTCATTTACCGCTTTGCGGGAATTCAACCCTTAAACCCTTGCCTTCATCCAAATGGCAAAGAGATACATTTTTATTCGCAAAAAAAAACCGAAAAAAAAACAACAACAACAAGTAAAATACAGAGAAAAACAACGGAAGGTATCTCACGATGTTGCATACGCTGCAGTAATGGCAAAGCAGAAGAAGCATTATGCACTTCCCCTTTGCCGGGAGTGACACAAAGGGCACCAGCCAACGCGCTACACAATAGAGTGCATCTTTTAGCTTTGGCGTAAAAGGCGTCGTCGGCGGGCGGGGTGGGGATGGCAAACAAAAGATATAAATTCCGACGACACCCCAGAAAGGATATACAACACCACCGACGATGTCGACGGGGGCGGAAAAAAATAATTGCACGCGAAATGGAGAGTGGAGGAATCTGTTAAAAGGAATTGCATCGTCCTTGTGCATTCGTTTTGCGGTGAAATCGAAATATCCGGTTTTTTTTTGGCTTTTTTTTGTATTTATTTATTTATGTAACCTAAGCACGCTTTGCGCTTTGACGATGTCTGGAGGTGCGAAATGGAGAAGAGGTTCACTCAAACGAACCTTGAGCACTGTAATGGCGACGTAATTTGAATTGTTCGCGTGGAACTTCCTTTGCGGTTGAGATCTCTTCGCAGTCAATTTTTGCGTGCACTCGATGGGACTCGTTTAAAGTGTGTGCACTTCGTCATTGGAAGACCACAAGTGGAGTGGATGGTTTGCATGCAGTGGATGGGATTGTTGCTCATTAGAGGCGGTAGGGGTGCTGTTACTTGGGTTGAGATATCTGCTGGAATGCTTGGGTATTAAACACTAATCATTGGCGGAGCTGAAGCGATGGCCGAATTCGGGATGCCGGGAAAACTGATCCGGTTGTGTCGCACCACGCTAACACATACGCGATGCACCGTGCAGTTCGGTTCAAAAACCTCTGAACCGTTCGAAACCTGCACCGGATTTCGTCAAGGAGATGCGCTGTCGTGTGATTTCTTCAATCTGGTACTGGAGAAGATAGTGCGGCGGGCAAAAGTCAACACGGAAGGCACTATCTTCTACAAGTCAGTTGGGATACGCTGATGACATCGACATTGTCGCGCGGTCCCAATGTGACATAGTGAAAGCTTTCACGGCAATTGAGGAACAGGCGAAACTAGCTGGTCTTAAGGTCAACGAGGACAAAACAAAATACATGCTGTCGAGCAAAAACCGATCCGCCGCACACAACCTAGGCCAAAACGTCACAATCGACAGCAACAATTTCGAGGTAGTAAAGGAGTTTGTCTACCTCGGGGCAAATGTAAACTCCACGAATGACATCGTAGTGGAGATCCAACGTAGAATCGCCCTTGGCAACCGATGCTACTTGGCTCGAAACTCCTGACTCGAAGGACCAAAGTCATGCTCTACAAAACCCTTATCCTGCCATTCCTACTTTATGGAGCCGAAAGCTGGACATTAAGTAAGGCTGCAGAGCTGATTCTTGGTGCCTTCGAAAGAAAAATTCTACGTCGGATATATGGACCCGTCTGCGAGGAAGGCGAATGGAGGATAAGGCACAACCGCGAACTCTACGAGCTGTACAAGGATGTGGATATAGTCCGGAAGGCAAAAATCCGTCGACTACACTGGCTCGGCCACATCGAGCGAATGGACAACAACGCTCCAGCAAAGAGGGTCATCGAATCCGAGCCTCCTGGTTCGAGAAGGAGAGGAAGACCGAACCTCCGGTACAAAGACCAAGTCATCGCGGATGCAAGACAGCTTGGCCTTGATGACTGGAAGCAGCGTGCCCAGGACCGTCACCGATGGAAGGCAGCAATTGCTCAGGCTCAGACCCTTCATGGTTCGTATGCCTGATAAGTAAGTAAGTACTGGCGGAGCTGAAGATGAAGTGGATTAAGTTTGCGGTCGTTGTTCTGCCTACGATGTTTCAGTTTTCGAAAAGTGAGAACCCAAGAATTTGAGTCTGCGGTTGCACACTTTCAACTTTGTCAATCCATGTGAGTAGCTCCTGCTGCAGCAGTTGCAGATGATTTCGACGTCTAATTTCCTGGCGTTAACTCTCTGCATTTCTAAGACAATTGACTTCTTCTTCTTTGTGTGGCGCTACAGTCTGGGGTGGACCTGGTACTCAACCAACATGCCTCCCCAACTAGCGCTATCTCCGGCTAGCTGCCTCCAGTTTCGCACACCAAGTTGGTTGAGGTCCTTCTCCACGTGGGTGCGCCACCTTAAACGCGTCCTCTGTTGCGCTGTCCCAATGGCTCGGTATCGAAGACTCTTCGGGCCGGAGCTGTGGTGTCCATCCGCCCAGCCTTCTTAAGCATTGAATCCGCAGACGCTTAACTAGGTGCATGCCTCTGTGCAGCCCGTACAGTTCGTGGTTGAATCTTCTCCTCCAGACGCCATCAACGCAATCAGGACCAAAGATCGTACGTAGAACTTACTTATTTAAGACAATTGACACGTTAGTCTTTATAGTCACTATTCGCTCAGAGATGGACACGAATTAGCGTCCTTTAAGCGATAAGTACGGAACTAACAAACTACACACCGACAATTGAAGGGCTGATTAGTTTCCTAAATCGGTTGTGTGTAAGCTCGTGCCCGATAAGTAGGATGATTGATAACAAAACGAATGAAATTATATTGACGCTGAGGTCATGATTGAAGGGCCTCGATATGTACAACGACAGTGTCACCTGACCTCCTGAAAAAAAACATCAGATTGGCAAAATATATTCTGTCAATGCATGAGTTCAGTCAAATAGAGCGGCAGCAAAGCCATCACATTTGTCTTCCATTCGAATGAATACCGGTATGAAGTGAGCGTCAAGACACAAATGTCGCGATAGGGAACATTTGTTGTGAACGAGCCCTTATTTTTTTTTTTGTTTGTTTGTTATGACATCTGTGAAAAATATTTAGTATACATCAAGTCATTGAACAGACAAAATCATATTTTTTTCATCGTGTTAAAAATGTCGAATTGTGTACCAGAAAGTGATGATTTGCGGAAAGCATTAAGTTTTTGTTTTCATTTGAAGAAAAGTGCTGTAGAGTCGCATCGAATGCTTGTCGAGGCATATTGCGATCATGCTCTATCAGAAGCAACATACAGAAGATGGTTTCAACGGTTCAGAAATAATGACTTTGATGTGAGAAATGATGAACGTGGAAGACCACAAAAAAAGTTTGAAGACGCCGAATTGCAAGCGATATTGGATGCAGATGACACTTTGAGTCAAAAGCAAATGGCAACAATGTCAAATGTGTCACAAGAAACAATTTCCGTTTAAAAGCTATGGGAAAGATCCAAAAGTGTGGACAATGGTTGCCACATGAATTAAATGAAAGACAAATGGAAAACCGAAAAAACACTTGTGAAATTTGTTACTGGCGATGAAAAATGGATTTATTTTAAGAATCCTAAACTGAAAAAATCATGGGTTAATCCGGGACAACCATCAACATCGACTGCAAAACCAGATCGATTCGTCAAGAAGACAATGCTGTGTGTTTGGTGGGACCAGAAAGGTGTGGTGTACCACGAGCTCCTAAAACCTGGTGAAACCGCCAATACTGATCGCTACCCACAACAAATGATCAATTTGAAGCATGCATTGATCGAGAAACGGCCAGAACTGTCCAGAAGACACGGACAATGCACCTGCACACAAAGCAAAACCGGTTCAGGATACAATCAAAGCACTTGGCTGGGAGCAGCTACCCTACCCGCCGTATTCACCAGACTTGGCTCCTTCCGACTAACATTTGTTTTCATCGATGGGACACGCATTGGCTGAGCAGAACTACGATTCCTACGAAGAAGTCGAAAATTGGGTGTCTGTTTGGTTTGCTTTAAGAGACGAACAATTTTATTGGCGTGGTATTCACAAATTGGGTTGGTCCGTGGCGTTGTGGGTATGTGCGTCGACCCCAACCTCGACGTTGTAGGTTCGATTGCTGCTCTTTGCGACGAAAACAATTTTCACGACCCCACCTCTTTCGAGTTGCTGACAATGCTCAAAGAGTATTTCCTGTCTAGAGAAAGGTTCTCAAACAAAGACGTTCGGATTCGGCGTAAAACTGTGGGTCCCTTCCACTCGTGAGAGAACAATAGCACGCACAACACAAGTGGTTGCTGAGAAGCTAGGCCCTGGCCCCCTATGGGCTGTAGCGCCACCAATATTATTATTATATTCACAAATTGCCAGAAGGCTGGTCAAAATGTGTAGAAAACAGTGGCAAATACTTTGAATAAAATGTTTTTACTTTCCCTTTAATAATTAGTGTTTTATTTAAAAAAAAAAGACTTGGTGTCGATCACTTCGATCAAATTAATCGCATCATATTTTTAGAAGTGGTGGTTGGAGTGCGATTTGTTGAAACGAAAATCATAGGAGTCGCTAGCACAATGTATGAACAGCAATCAGCCTTATCACAGAATCCATATCGAAGTTATATGTATATACGAACGGAATCACAAGCTCCGATGTAAGTTATTTCATAGAGAAACAATGAATGTCATCATGCTGCTCTTGGCTGCTTCGAGAGGAAAGTCCTTCGTGTGATTTTCAGTCTCGTCTGCATAGATGGTGAGTGGAGGAGGAGATACAACGACGAACTATACGGGTTGTTCAGCGACATCGACTTAGCCAGAAGAGTGAAGAATCCAACGATTGAGATGGCTAGGTCATGTAGAGCGGATGGAAAGCAATGCTCCGGCCCGAAAAGTCTTCGAATCCACCCCCGAGGGACGGCGCAGTAGAGGAAGACCGCGACTCAGGTGGCGCACGCAAGTGGAAAGGGACCTCAACCAACTATACGTGCGAAACTGCAGGCAGCTAGCTAAAGATTGAACTGGCTGCAGACGCTTGTTGGTTGAGGCCCAGGTCCACCCCGGACTGTAGCGCCTCCTTAAGTAAGTAAGTAAAAGATACAAGCTTCCACGACATTTGTGGCAGCCCTTAACTTCTTAAAATCTGCAGGTGAATTCTGGAAAGCGGCTAAAATTGGAAGGAAACGAACTATGTGATCTCGACGGCCTTGCAAGTGTCATAGATGAGAGACTGCTTTAGGAATCTGCTCAATACTCCACAATTCCATATTACCGCAATTTACAGCGCCAATCTTCGTGGACGAGCTTTTAATAAAAATAAAAATAATATGGTTGGCACTACAGCCCATACAGGGGCATTACCTAGCTTCTCAGCAACCACTCGTGCTATGTATGCTATTATTGTCTCATGAGTGGAAAGGACCTACATTTTGATGTCGATTCCGAACGGTCAAGTTTGAGAAGCTTAGAATACCCTTTGAGCATTGTCAGTGACTCGAATGAGGTGGGGCCGTAAAACAAATTATTTGGTCGTACAGACCAGCTATCGAACCTACGACGTCTAGGTTCAAGTGCGTTGAGGTCGATGCACACACCCAGA
Source organism: Eristalis arbustorum (assembly GCA_916610145.1). NCBI lineage: Eukaryota > Metazoa > Arthropoda > Insecta > Diptera > Syrphidae > Eristalis > Eristalis arbustorum. The sequence goes on from OU744316.1 coordinate 41,637,167, forward strand.
ACGTTACGAGCGCTTAGACATGCCATTTACTTTGTAAGACGTGAAGTTGATTCTTCCAAGGAAAGTTCGAGCAGTTTGGAGAGCGTCCGGCAACATTGAGATTTTGACTGAAAAATCCAAGCAGTAGTTAGTAAGGCATTTCTGATGGATTTCACGGCTCATCTTGCATCTGCCACAGCAGCCCAATTCCACAAGAGTCTGAATTTTGAATTCTTCTTCTGAATTTTTTGCTGCACTTACAAGTGAAAGCTAAATCGCTTCACTACAAGCACCAACTGGTTCCGATGTAAAGAGACCGCGTGGTATCACAATGGCGTGACTGCCCTAAGCAGTCAGCCACTATAACCTTATCTTAAAGACGATGCCTTGGTCTCCGTACCGGAGGTTTGGTCTTCCTATAAAACCTTGCTGTCCATGCACTCGGTGTGGCTGAGCAAGTGTAGTCGAAGGATTTTTGCCTACATCCACACCCTGATACAGCCCGTAGAGTTTGCGGTTGTGTCTTGTGTGCTTTGAAGGCTGACCATGTACTTCCTTCTTTCGAAGGGACCAAGAATCAGCTCTGCAGTCTTGCTTAGCGTGCAGCTTTCGGTTCCATAAAGCAGAACTGGCAAAATAAGAGTCTCGATGAACATGATTTTGGTTTTCGAGTAAAGAGTTTCGAGTCCAATTTTTTCGATAGACCGACGTAGCAGCGGTTGCCAAGGGCGATTCTACGTCGGAATTCCACTTAGATGCCGTTCGTGCAGTTCACTTTTGCTCCGTGGTAGGGTCCTTCACAGCGTCAACATTTTCAAACTGTCGATTGCTCGACAGCACTCGGGTCAGCTCGTTTCGCCTCCTCTTCAATTCACGTAAATGCTTCCCCTACGGCACTATGGAAACGCGCCACGATGTCGTTGTCATCTACATGACCCAACAGCTGGACTCAATTGTAGAAAATAGTGCCTCGCCGCACGGTCCTCTCCAGTACCAAATTGAAGAAATCACCCGACAGCTACAGCGAGGGTTCCTGGACCGAACTGAATGGTCCCGAAACCTGCCATCGCTTCGAACAGTTCCGTGCGATGAATGCTGCCGCAAGTCGATAAATAGGCAGTGAGTATCGACTTGAAATTCGAAGGTCTTCTCCAGGATTTTTCTGTTGCAGTGCTTTTAGTATGCCTCGCCAGTTGCACGTTTCTTCTGCTTACACTCCCCACGGGTTCCATATCGAGGGTGGTAAGTAGCCTAGGGATATTTACGCTGACTCGTTTATGGGCGATCGGCATTCCATATATCGTTGGCGTTCTTGTTCGACGTAGGCATACCAGAAAGTCTCTTATTTAATTGTTCAGTTATTGCTGCATGGTCCTGGTTCGTTCCGCGACATACGAACTCTCGGTTCTGCGATGCCACTACCATCAAGTCACTGACATCATTAGGAGACTACTACGTCTGCCGTTCAGTGTGGCTCCCTCCACTCTTGAGGGAGAACAATCGCACCGACACATCATCAGCACTCTCTCCAGTAGCTGCTGCCACTCAAAAGCTATCTCTTGACAAGAGAAAATGTTTCGGTGCAGACCTTCACGAAGACGGACAGCACCAGCCGTCCAATCACGTGCTCTGCACCGCCCAGACGAATAACTTCTTCCACGCTGTCCCGTCACGGTAGGAGATCTCATGAACTGAAAGATGCTTCTCAAGTAAGTAAATCCCCAATTTTAACTAACACAGCGGCTCTCAATTACATTACATTGCCACATAAGATATTCCGAAGCAGTGCCCTGTCCGGACAACTGAACATCTAATGGATGCCTTCCAACCTCAACTGTAAAACTTTACAGCAGCCCACACTGCTCGGCATAAGAACTACAACATGACACAATGTGACAGGCGGACGAGGTCTGGAGGGAGGCAACCAAACTTCGAATTAAATTTCAATCTTATTGAACAGTTTTGCAGCCGCACCGACGCACACAGCAGCAGCGCACCGTGCCGACCCTAAACCACTTCAGACGTTAATATCGAAGTGGAAACCGATCCGAAGCCCACTCCAGCCGCCCATGCCACGCCACCGTCTCGGGTCCCGCTCATGTCCTGGCACTGGTCGAAAGTTGAATTTTTTATAAACCAGAAGAGAGATTGTTTCAGTTTTGATGTTTGGGTATCAAGTTAGCCGGCGCGTTGATTTAATTAAGGAAATGAAAGTGAAAAAGGTTCCAGAGCCGGTCTTTGCACCGCCGCCGCTCAAGACACACCATCCGCCGAAGGTGGAGAGCCCCGGCTCCTTACATGATTAAAATGGATTTATGGTTACGGCTATACGCGCAGCGCCCCGCAACTATGATACGGCTTCGGTTACGTCCGACCCTCTTCATTATATTTAATTGGATTTTTCGCTTTTTTTTTTTGAATTGACGGGAGGACGGAGAGAGCTCAAGACGAAATGATGGGCAGAAGGACACGGCAGCCGAAGTGGCGGCAAACTGTTGGCTTTTACGAGTGCGGAAAGTTTCTTTTTTTTTTTGGGAAAAGTTTTTAATATAATTATCCACTGCGGATCGGAAAATATTGCGGGATAATCGAATGAGGAGTCCGGTGTTTCGTGGGAGATACATTGTATTGAATGATTTATTCTGCCTTGGCGGTGTGCTCACCCTGGGTGTGGGCCAGACCGAGTTCCGAGGAACTTTTTGCAACGACGCATATCTGATTGCGGGGAAAATCTTGCAGAAGATAATACAAAGTGTAGTGAACAGTTGCATTGTACTCTGGCTGGTTGGAGGAGGGAGCCAGAAGTGAGTAGACGGATTGAAACAGCGAGGACTTACCAGGAAATATGCGGATTTCGATCCTTTCTGGGGGGAATTCTAGGAACAAACTGCCGAATGCAGGTATTTGTTACCACAATCCGTGTACTATACGATGGTTCCGGTTAACCGAAGGCAGTCTTCTGAAGCAACCTGTATAATCACTCGGATGCCTTGGCGTTTACTAAAATCCTCTGCTTCAGTGCTACACTGACCACAGTCGACGGAAGTATTACACAGTAAAGCTACTATTAACGGACAACCCTTTATAACCGGAAACCTCTTTAAAGACAATTTTTCATAATCCCGACATGAAGATAGGACTGCTCGCGTATTTTAAACCAATTTGCAGCGAAACCCCTCTATAACGGACACAGTTGTACACCTCAGAACGTATAAGCAAATAACGCGTATAACGTATCCTCGTATCTTTTGTCATGCTGTTTTGTTTATTCGAGAGTACACGTTTTATTTTAATGGCTAGTAAAAAATAGTCACCCCTCCTAGCAGACTGAATGATCATGATGGTCCGATGGCCTGCTGCGTGTCCGCTGTAGAGAAGTTTCATAGTACTATGAAAATAATCAAATGAGGATGTATGTAATTGGAAAAGTAGAACACTAGGGAATTCTTATACTTCTTCCATCGACTGTGCCACATTGCAAATTGAAGAAGTGAAGATACTAAGTGACTTCAACTTAGGGTTTCTACCACCTCCTCATCTCTGCAGCTTGATGAAGTCATTGTGTGGGGGTAGACGCAATGTAGAAGAGTGAATTCCAATGCGGCAGTGACCGGTTATGACCCCGACAGGAATTTTGAGATCCAGCCCAACTGTTTCACCAACACCCGGAGCACCCCGTGCCAAGTGACCATGTTTGGCATCCTGACACTATTGAATGTATTCTACACAGCTTGGACTACTTTTTCTAGTTCAGAGTCTTTGAGGTCATAATAGCAACATCATCCGTGTAAGAAATGATCACAGTCTTTTGCATGGTCTATCTTGTTACTATTGAGCAATTCAAGCCCTCTGGATATGGGTATGTACATGATTTGATTAAACACATCACCAACTGACAATTGGTTGTCAACAATACATCAGACATGCCATGATATTTCCACTTTTGTACAATACAGACGAAGAGAGAGAGTGTTCCTCAACTGGTGCGCACCACCTGATGCGATGTCTTCCTCTACTGCTCTTTCCGTTCGGGTTAGATTCAAAGACTCTGCGGGTCGGAGCATTGGTGTTTATTTTCCATCAGCTTAAGCGACTGAAGCGCTATTATTCGACTAGGTCAATGTCTCTGTACAGCTCGTAAAGTTTGCCCTTGACACTAATTCTCCATTACCCGTCAACGCATATGAGACCGTTCATGTCCCCTTCAGCGTCTTAAATGATGAATGATAAAAAAGATGATCAGGGTCTCACACAGGTTCTCCTTAGTTGCTCGAGATAAGGCGTAACTACTCAATTGTCTTACTGAGACAGTGACAGGCAAGAGTAATTCTTCATTTTTACTCTGCCGAGGTGTTGTTACAAAATTTTACAGCAGAGCCGAGGTTGACAAAGCTTTGGCTGTCGATTGTGACATTCGGTTCAATTCGTCTTTGTTGTTCGCTCTTGTTGACAGGGTTTTTCTCTCATTTATTACCAAACCCATTTTAAGAGCTTCCGCTTCTGCTTCTACTAGCAAAGGCATCAGTGACGGCCCGCTGTGTTCTGCCAATTATGTCAATATTGTCGGTGAATGCTGATCATTGCATCGATTATTAAAAGATGTGCTTCCATCGTCATTCTACACAACCTGACGAGTTTGTCAGGAATGTCGTAACTTGACATGGCCTTGTATACTTTGTCTCTAAAAATGCTGTCAATGGTGAGAACCGATTTGGACTGGGTTTTTTCTAGGATCCGGCGGAGTGCAAAAATGTTGCCTACAGTGGACTTTCCTGGTCTGTGAAACCACAGTGGCAGGGGCACACTGACGAAGGGCATCAGGCATTCGCTCAGTATGGCAAATAAGATCTTGTAGCCGGTGTGCAGGAGACTGATGTAATTTGCGCTATTGAGGTGTCCCCTTTCTTATGGATCGGACAACGATGGTGAGATTCCATTCATTAGGCATACACTCATCTGAAATGAGTTTATATATGCTTTCTACCAAATCATCTTCAGCTGCTTTGAACAGTTCAGTCCGTAGACCGTCAGGTCCGGCAGCCTTTTTGGACTTAAGTTTGAATATTTGTAAATATTTGTAAAGTTTGAATATTTTTGTCAGGGGGACGTTGTTTTGGCTATTATCGTCTATATTGCTTTATTTGCTGAAGGGACCGGACAATCTAGTTCCACTACATGCAGGTATCTTTAAGTTTCGGGAGCGTCAAGTGGCGGTAAATGGCGACGTCAGAGAAATGTTCCATAGGATTCGCATCAAGCCTGAAGACCAGCAATGTTAGCGTATTCTCTGGCGAGATGGGGATACCACTAAATGTTTGGTCCGAGATGCTCTCCAGCCTGTGCTCAGTACGTGAAAAATGATCACGCCAACCTTTTTAAATATGAATGTCCCGAAGCCGTCGATGGGCTAACGAAACGCACCTATGTAGATGGCTATTTCAATAGTCACAACTCAGTCGAAGAAGCGCTGTTTGAACGGTCTGATTGCTTATAGCCCGTCTTAGCATACTCTTACCCTCAAAATCCGCGCAACTTATCTCTCAACATTATTTCAACTAAATTCCTTCACAAAATGCAACGCCTCTAGGCGAGGTTTCCCATGACGAAGACTGTAAAAAGAAGGAGCACGAGGCATTCTCCTGCACAGGGCTCCTAAAACTAGACAATGCGCTTTATAGCTCTTCTCTGTATGTACTGTCATACGCGGCCTTAAAGTCGATAAATCGATGGTCGGTATTGACTGGCTCTTTTCCAAGATCTGCCGTAATGGGAATATTTCGTTAAGAAAGGATCTCTGGATCGCAGGCGTAAGCTCGCACTGATATTGAAGCTATTGAAGTATGGTCCCAAGCGCTTACACAAGACGGCAGAAAATATCGTATATGCTGTGTCCATTAGACTTATACCGGCAATCTTCAATCTTCACTCAAAATTGGTATCAAACAGTCGCAAAACTCTAAAGGAACAGTACAACATTCACCTACGGTGGCTACCAGGGCAGAAGCCGCATACACACCTGCTCTGCGTTTTAATAGCGACACTCGTGGCGACCTGTGTTATCTGATTATGAAAGAAATCATCAACACGAGAAGGCAGGCAAGCAACATTTGTCAAGATCTTACCTAAGCTACACCGCATTTTCTCAAAACAAGTGCTCTGGGTTAAGAATGGCTGGCTTAATTCATCAAATTCATCAAGAAATGTGATAGGTGTCATAAGTGGATACTGCATGAATGAGGCAGTGGCAGAAAGTGTGTAACATCTCCTCTGCTCCTGTCTAACTCATCATTTTTGTCGCACAGACCAGGGATCGAACCTACGACGTGGAGGTTCAAGTGCGTTGGAGTCGACGCACATACCCACAACGAGACGGGCCACCTCTCTAAAGAATGGTCAAATGCTAATATTCATGCACTCAAGGTAGAAGGTAGGTATATGAGGTACCGAAACACCTTATGGCCGTTCTTCACTTAGTCCAACGTCTTGGGTCCGTCTGCTTTTATTTTCGAAGACAATCAGGAATCTGAGTCTCTCAGTTCAACATCTCTTCAGTCATACAGCTTTACAGAGAAGTAGTTTTCTAGGAACTCCTATTAGCATGCAAATGTACACTTCCTTGTGACTAGAGCTGATCAGTGATGATGGCTGGCCTCATAATACCCAATGTCGGAGTCCTTGATGTCGCTTCAATACCCAGACCAAGCCAAGCCACCACCAAGTTTTAGCATAGTTTTTGTCCTTCTGAAGATAGGCTGTAACGCGTATAATTAATTGTCAGAGGCTGTCCTGTCGACTTTATTGGTTCCTTTGACGCTAGTATGCTCTAACAACCATTACAGCTCCACCGTGTTCAAGGAAATCTCAATGATGATTCCCCTGCATAAATTAACTAGTTTCAATGTCAGAACGGCCGATGATATGGCCTTAATGGATCAGCTCGCTTCAATTTTTGGGTGAGATCGCGTTGTCTGGAGAGGCTTTCTTTAAAGCTGATAACACCGTCGGAGTGTAGCGGCACGGAATGAAGAAGACCAATCCTTATTACGATAGATCTCTGACTTGAATCGCGATAGATTCCGATGTGATGGCATATATTCCGAGGTGGTTGTTGTAGCCTTTGCCCAAGTTTGCGATCTACAGGAGATATGTGAAAGTAAATGACGAGTGGAAGGAGCTTCCTTCGAACGAAGAGATTTGAAAAATGTGTGTTTGCAGTTTTAGTCTGTAGACATAATCTCCACCTCATCAGAGGAAGCCTCTTAAATACGAATAGTGTCGGCAGTCGAGTCTAGAAACCCGCAATGGAGCTACTGTTTATGAATCTAGCAGTATTTCCTGTGGCAACCTTTCCAGCACCAGAAGAGATTAATTATCCTCGTCACTACCTTCACCACAATCGAAAGAAGCTCGAGAGCAAGTTGTGAGTTGAGACCACCTCTTTAAATTTGCTGGCATTTCAATCCAATGCCCACGAGTGGGAATTCATCTGCTGTTTCCCTTCCAGGGGAAATGTGTTGTTATTCCATCAACTAAAGCATTTCTTCTGTATGCCCTCGCCTGACGGCTGATTAAGTCTACCTGCGGGCGCAAGGCGTGTACTGCGGCTTTAAAAACCGCTAATATTCGCCAACGTCTTGTGTTTGTCTTACATCTGCTACGACGTTGCCGGAGGTTGCTCATTACCGGAGGTTCAGTCTTCCTCACCTTCTCGAACCATACGGCTGGGATTCGAAGACCCTCTTTGCTGGCGCGTTGATGTTCATGTGCTCGATGTGGCCAAGCTAGTGTAGTCGATGACTTTTTGCCTTTCGGACTACATACACATTCTGGAACAGCTCGTAGACTTCGCGGTTGTGTCTTGTCTGCGGGACAAAATATCCGACGCAGAATTTTTCTTTCGATGGCACCAAGAATAAGCTCTACAGTTTTTCTTCTCGTCCAGCTTTCGGTTTCATAAAGTAGAACTGCCAGAATAAGAGTTTTGTAGATCATGATTTTCTTAAGAGTCAGGCGGTTCGAGTCCAATTGTTTTGACAAACCGAAATATCATCAGATGCTAAGGACGATTCCACGTCGGGTCACCAGTATGATATCATTCGTTTGGTTCACGTTTGCCACGAGCGAGGTAGACGTCTCCTTCACTTAACTACGACTAATCCCTTAAGTGTCTATATACACGATTGCGAGGCCATGTTCTTCTTAAATTCTATCGACTTATTCTGTATTGAATCTGGCTAGACTCTGTAGACAAAGATCAGTGAGATATCCCTCGTGCACTCGTTGACCCTCTGCTGAGTTCCAGAAAAATGGTTTGGAACTCTAAGAGTCTCTAGCCTTTCCATATGAGCATATGCCACTAAGTTTCATTAGGGAAGACAATAAAACTAGAAGATGAATATATTATCGCTCTAGTGCTCGATGGCCTTAGTCTGAGTATTGCAGCAACGTCAAGAGCTCTATGGCCTATGATGAGCAAAAACAGATCAACACTATTGATCGGTCTTAATCGCGTACAACACGCGTGATACAGGAGTCCTCACCAGGCACTGTGCTACAGTTGCACATATAATGCGTCAGAGCATACCGCATAACGACCTTTGCAGAAGCTTCAGAAAAAAGAATAAAACAGGGTCTGTCCAAAATCTGCTCTGTGATTGTTCAGCCTTAGTAAAGACGGGATGGGAAGTGTATAATGGTCCCAAATAGTTGATCTAGGTGAGCCACGGTCTAAGGCCGACGGGGCACACTATCCTACCAAGAGCCAGTCAAGAATGCTGTTGGTTCACCATGGACTGAGGCGCTGCTCAAGGCGAAGACGTGATTCCTTCAGATTCTGAACTCACGGATGATCGGAGGCGATATAATGTCAGTTTTCCAGCATGCCAACTACAAGAGTTCTGTGTAAATAAAACGACGAGTGGAAGGAGCCCTCTCCGAACGGTTGGATTTGAAAAAAAAAAAACATTTTCTTGCCGTTTTAATTCCTAAACATAATCTCCACCTCATCAGAGGTAGGACCCTAGGTATGTGTGGGCAATGGAGTCTAGACTGCCTATAATGCCACGGTCACAACTGGTTTTGTTTATGAAAAGTATTTCCCACACCAACCATCTCAGTACCAGAAGAGATTAACTGTCGAATCGAATGAAGCTCGAGAGCAAGTTGTGAGTTGTGACCACCTCTTTAAATTTGCTGGCATTTCAATCCAATGCCCACGAGTGGGAATTCATCTGCTGTTTCCCTTCCAGGGGAAATGTGTTGTTATTCCATCAACTAAAGCATTTCTTCTGTATGCCCTTGCCTGACGGCTGATTAAGTCTACCTGCGGGCGCAAGGCGTGTACTGCGGCTTTAAAAACCGCTAATATTCGCCAACGTCTTGTGTTTGTTTCTTGCCACTAATGAAGGTACGCCTCTCTTATAGCAGTCCCACTCGTTAATTACGCGCGAAACATAATGAAAACGTCGAAAGGTCGATCCAATCGATAATTATAAAGAATCCTAACTGCGTACATGCAATCTCACCTGAGTGATAATTAACATCAATTATCAAGATGTGGGGGTGGACTTGCATGTGCGCGTGTGTGTGTGTTTGTGTCGTCGGGGGTTTGGGCCATGGTCTGTGATTAAATTTCAATTAACCATCGGGCCCCGCAGTGTTAAAGAATACAACAACTTCGCGGCGAGCAACCGGGAGAGACAACAGCGCAAAGCCAGCGGAAAATGAGAATCGATCGAAGGGGAGCGCGGTGCCCGCGGCAAGGGGAATTCGCGCCGAGTCTTGGGGTTATGTCCTAATTAATTATAATAATATAGCACCGCACGGCGAGCAGCGTGGCAGTCCTTCGGCGGCGGATGTGCGGTGGGTGGTTGGACAAATATCTCAACTTTGGATATAATTCTCGGATCCTTCCCTTTGGCAATGTCATCATTGAGGGAAACCTCGCGCGGAGCGTGTGTGTGTGTGTGTGTGTGGATGGGGTGGTATGTACGTATAAAGGGAACATTTGCCAAGAAAATTGGTGTGCTCCATCGTTGTCGCCGTCATTTGCTTGGGTCCACTCAGATGCACATGCACTCGTCCTCGTCCTCGCCATACTCACTATCCCAGTCGTTGGCGTAGTCGTCGTAATGGTTGTCGTTGCCGTTGTCGTTGGCGTCGTTGTCCTTTTCGTCCTTTTGGTGTCATTTTGGCTTTTGCAGATTTTCGGTTTTAAATTTCTTCTTCCGTTTTCCTTTCTGCTATGACATCTCATAAATATTATGCGACTCGCTCATCCGTAAGGAGGTTCGGATGGATATTCCGAGTTCGTTTTCCTTCCCCCGTCGTAGTCTGCTCCGTTCCTTTTATTCACCTTACTCCTGCTCTCCGCGCGATCCATCCCTCTTCATTTTTATTCGGAATTCCTGTGTCTTTGGCGCTTGATGGGCGAGCAGATGGTGAGACGCGAAATTTTTAACTTTCTGGAATAAATTGTGTGTGCATTTGCTGCAGAACGGAGGGACGACGAACAAGTTTAACGGACTGCATGCAGCACATAACAAAGGGAAATCTTATTTTGAGGGAATTTTCCAATTAGGAGTTATGCATGCCCCACTACCCCTCGCTTTTGGTCTTTGAGTCGGGGGGCGGGTGTGAAATGATGGAATTTTGAAATTAAATTTTGCCAAAGAATGATGACACGAAAATGGAGTTGGGCACCCAGTGAAAGTGACATCAAAAGAGACATCGTTTTGCGACTGGAATGGCTATTCTGTCAACAGAGCGGTGGTCTTTGTGAGTTCGACTGTCGGATTGGAGTGAATTTATTCGAGTTCCTTGCGGATTTTCGCATTGAAATCCCTACTGAGAGGGATATTAACTTAATTGGAAGAAAATTTAAGGAATTCGATCACTTAAACATTTTAGGGAGCGGGGGCTAGAGCATTCGTTTGGTCGAATGGAGCTGTCCATTTCGGTCACACCATTGATTTGGTATTTAATAACAAAAAAGGAATTGGACTACATGCCTTTCGCTGTCAAATGAACCCATGAATTGACTACGCAATGACCATCCTCGGAAATACTGCTTAATCGAAGTTCATGGGCGGGACCTCACATGCCCACTCTAATTTCTTGCGTCAAGTCCATCAACTTAATAGAAACATCATTTTGTAGTAATTATTTTAGTACATGTTAGCAAATTATGGTCAGGACAATGATCAGTGAAACACACAATCTTCAAAAATTGTGGCTCTCGATAGTGAAGAGGCAGATTCGGACATTTGATGGCCAATATGTTGTCAAGCGTCATTGGATTCTTCTGACACGGAACGAGTTGAGAAATAGTCGGAGGAAATACTGCGAAATTCGTAGACAAACTCGATTTCCGATTCAAACATCTTTCATAATTATTAACGCTATTTCCATAAAACTATGTTCAGAGACTAAAACTGCCAAAAGTTTTTACTCGACTTTCAAAGAAGACTTTCTTCGTTCGTCGTTTCACTTAAACTCATGTTTTGTTGCTAGTATCCTGGAAAAGGGATACAAAACAAGCCCGAAAATGATATCCCGCCGGAGAATATCACGATGTAAGTGAGTGAGGAACCAATTCTGGTTCTTTGTGCTGCACTTCAGTCTGTGGTCAGCCCGCTAATTATTTTTGGCCAGCTGATTTCAGCTAGATAGGTAGATGACAGGGTGGTTCAGTTCTGGAAGGCTAAAGTCTTCTAGCAGCATCTGCACATACGTGATTCTCCCAGCTCCGAAGTGACGATGAGAATTTTTTCTATACCGCTTATAACGACTTTCAAGGGATTGACGTTTTGGTCAAGTTGAGATAGTGAAGAAGTTTGCAACCTCGAAGGACCTGACCGGCTTGATAAGTAAGTAAGTAAGTAATTAATTCTATGTAACCGATATATAAGAATTGTGTCATTGTAAGCGATTTAGACTGTAGTTAATATATAATAATATGGGTGGCGCTACAGCCCATAGAGGGCCAGGGCCTAGCTTCTCAGCAACCACTCGTGTTGTGCGTGCTATTGTTCTCTCACGAGTGGAAGGGACCTACAGTTTTACGCCGAATCCGAACGGCCAAGTTTGAGAAGCTTTCTCTAGACAGGAAATACTCTTTGAGCATCGTCAGTGAATCGAAAGAGGTGGGGCCGTGAAGATTATATCTGTCGCTCAGAGCTGGAATCGAACCTACGACGTCGAGTTTGGGGTCGACGCACTTACCCACAACGCCACGGGCCACCGACTGTATTTAGCAGGCTTTAAATACGCCAGTGCAACTCCATTTATAGTTAGACATATTAACTCAGGAATTCTCCTTTTTCTGGTAAATGGTTCCAGTTCCATCCTTGGGCCTGCTTCCAATTGTAAACTAACGATAGCCCATAACTGTGGTGCTCATTGTGTGTTAAAAAAAACTTCTCTGAAATGAGGATGGTCAGTAGCTATTGCAGCTACTTACCTCTCAAAATTATTCAAGATTCCGTCAACAACTAGGATCTGTACTAGAGATGAGGGACAGCTCCTCGGGGTGTCCCTTTGGCCTCATCGTGATGCAGAATAAGTCACCTAGAGATGACTAAAGCCATCGAGTCGCGAAGCTCTGCATCAACATCCGCCTTAAGAACACTCGTCTGAATTGTGTCATTTGTTAAGTTGCGACACGCGTTTTCTATATCGAATATCACGCACAGGGTGTATTCCTATTCCTAGTCCGGAAGGCACAAATTCGTCCACCGATCTACACTTCATACATATGCACTGGCATGTTGCGATTTGAATAAGAAGCAACTGGCTATCTGATTTCTGACATAAATAACTGATGAAGATTTTATATGTCCCAATGTCTTCAACTCAGACAACGACACCAGCGCTGAAGTCAAGCGAAGAATAACTCTTGCCAAGCAAATGGTAAACAAAGCCCTCTCTCGAACAACCAAGGTAACGCTTTACAAGGCCTTAATCGTCCCAGTCCTGCTATATGGCGCGGAGGCATGGACTCTGTCAAAAGCGGATGAAGCAGCCCTTGGTTGCTTCGAGAGGAAAATTCTTCGTGTGATTTTCGGCCCCGTCTGCATAGATGGTGAGTGGAGGAGGAGATACAACGACGAACTATACGGGCTGTTCAGCGACATCGACTTAGTGAGTCGTGAGTGAAGATCCAACGATTGAGATGGCTAGGTCATGTAGAGCGGATGGAAACCAATGCTCCGGCCCGAAAAGTCTTCGAATCCACCCCCGAGGGAAGGCGCAGTAGAGGAAGACCGCGACTCAGGTGGCGCACGCAAGTGGAAACGGCCCACAACCAACTATGCGTGCGAAACTGGAGACAGCTAGCTAAAGATCGAGGCCCAGGTCCACCCCGGACTGTAGCGCCACCTTAGGTAAGTAAGTAATGACTTCAGTAAGAAGGACGTAAAGCTGATGGGTTTGAAGTGCTT